>JAVLUZ010000554.1:0-24652 GCA_036768485.1 Mermis nigrescens
TAGTAGGAGGTACCTTATTTTGAAGTCAAATTTTTTTGGCATTGAGTGCGGCGCGCAGGAAATGCGAAGAAACTACACTTGAATCTGCCTTTTCTGGCGTCTTTCGGTTAATATACCGGCATGACTGTCTTTCATATTTTTTGCTTTTAAAATAAATCTTGGTTTCAGTAATTCCGCATGGACTCAGGGGACACCAGTATATGCTTTTGCTAGATACATGATGTACATTTCTCTGTCATGTTAACCGGCAGATAAAAATATTCAACCTTTCTCTGACATTTGATAGCTCACTTTGAGAATCTCTGATGGAAAAAGGACAGTGGGCGAGGGCGACAAGCACCACGTTATATGGTACATCGACGTTCATGATGAACTCTGCATACAAATCTAGGTTGTTCGAAACTGCTTTGAAAAGTGCTACAAAAGAACAAGTCTACCACTGCGACCTCCGGTTTGATAATCCATGGTGCATAAAGTCAATCTTTGGAAAAGCTAGCAGGTATGACTGCGATCCGCATCGTGTTTGCCTTTTAGACCTTGCCTTAGAATTGTTGTTGAGTTGAGTGGTTTTGCATAAGCAACTTTGTACAGGTACAAGTGATGAGTCTCCGAAAGTTTGTACATGCAAATTTTTGCGTACTATAATATGGCACAGTAGAAGCGATGATAAGGTGGTGAAAATGTGTTTTCCTCTTTGGTAGTGTATTTTAGTGATTTCCGCTTTTTTTAAACAAATTTTGCAGAAAAAATGAATCGCAGAACGGCGCGAAGTTCCGGAAAAAATTGGCATTTTTCCATGGTTTGAATGCAAATTCGTCTAATCATGAAGATATGTAGGACAGACAATTTACTCGATTTCGAAGTTTGTAGAATGATTGGACCTTTTATAAGGATTGATCTTCCTGCAATTTTTGCACATGCAACAAGATTGATCCTGAAAAGTCTTTGTACATCGGGAAAAATCTTTGTCCGAATTATAAAACACTGTCTTGTTGACTCCCGCTATATTGTGTTGACCAGGTCCCGAATTCTAAATTTTTTTAGAAAACCTTGGAAAGTGTACCAGTGTTAAGCCTTTTTAGTATCAGGTAACGTTTTCTTTCGAAATTTTATAGGATTGTTATCTTCTAGAAAGAGGATGATCGTCTGTGTGAACAATAACGTGAAATAGTTTCTGTTCGAAAACCCGTCGGTTTTTTGAAGTCAAAATTATTACACTTAATTAGAAATTTCTTCAGCCGACCCCAGAATTTCCGATTTTGTCCTCTTGTGACCAGCGATGATAATTATTTATGATTATTATGTATTAATGTTATTATTGAGGATTACTGATCATTATTATTATTATTATTACTTAATTATTATTGATTATTATTTATTGATTACCTATTATAATCTGTCCACTAGTCACCACTATTTTTTACTTCTTTTACTACATCTTCTGTTTACTTTAAAATGTATCTCACTATTCTCTATTCTACTTACTTACATACTAATACTGATGATGAGGCCACTGTTTTTGTCCTAAAAATGACTACGTTCATTGAATACAATATAAGTTTCAGATTTTGATTTGTTTTTGGCCGAATGTGTATTATCTTGCAGTCGTACTCGATTGAACGTGTTGCTTGGGTCTCCTGCTCTGTGATTTCTCTAGTCTCGACGTTTGATCCCCGCCAAAATAATCGAATTGCTCAATCCAATTTCTGAAACGGGTCAGTTGAATCGCGATTTTTGAACAGTGCCAGTTCGTTTTTGAGCTCTTTCTTCATTTTAAGGAATTTGTGCATTTTATACGGGAGTGTGGGCTAATAATTATTCATTGTCTACGCACGATCTAGAACGGCGAAAGTTATTCGCCTTAGGCATATGCGCTTGGATTGCTTTCGCTCACAGGTTTCTTACACTTAATCGTTATTTTTATGTCTCAGTTATTATTTGCATGATTATTGCTAGTTTATTACCAAAATCTGGACTTTAATTCCGTGCTTGTCGAGAACTGGGAAAAGGAATAATTACTATTTGGACTTATTTTATTGATATCGATATATTTACTCTTCTATTAATTTTGTTGGTCATCGGAAGTAATAAAACAAAATGAATTGGCAAGGAGAAGCATTGTTATTTCGCTTTTATAACGAAATGTGCTCAAACTGATTTTCGCGTAACTTTAAAAGGACGAAATTGGCGTAAGTCGGTATGTTTTCATCTCTTAATTAATAATTTGACTGAAATTTAAATTACTTTAAATTGAATAAGTTATTAAGTTAAATAATTAATCGTTTAATAACTAAATAAGTTTAAGTTCATTAATAAGTTATTTCTTAACTTATATTTTCAAAACAAAACTTATTTGAGTATAGTGTGTTTTCGCTATGGTCTGGCACTTTGAGCAAGCGTTTGGCTCGTCGATACAACTTGTAAATTAATTATTTACCGTAAAATGTTATCAGGTAGATTGTGCAAAACTTGTGGTAATTTTTAAATTTATATGATGCGAATTTTTCCGCTTCAGCGTACAATGTATGAACGAGAAGTAAAGTCCTTGGATAGTTAGTTGTTTATGCAATGTGTGTTTTGTATTTTAGGTCGATTGAACGAATTTTTCCAGATGTGTTCAGAATTTTGGTTGAAATTCTCGTCGATGTGTGTACGCAGGAAGACGGACAATATGTGGAGTAATTTCGCTTATGCACACATTTTCATGCTCTGTACATGAAATACTAAACATTATAATCGCGTCTTCCGAAGTCTTGAATAAGGATTCGGGATAAAATCTAAAATTTTCTCTTATTGAAATCGGAATTGTAAAATTACAACAAAAGATTGTAAAAGGATGGGAATACCCCGTAGAATCCGATAGAAGCAAAAAGTGAAGTTTTAGTAAAAAATCGATAAAAAATCGATACACCCCAGAAATAAGTTTTTAGCATGTTCTTTGGGATTTTAGCCAGTTTTTCAACTCCCGGTCCCAGACCCCCAAAATTCGGTGGCTGCCCACGTACGGTCGTAGGTAAAGTATCCCGATTTCTCTGTAAGAGTCTGGTCAAAAATTAAAATAACTTGAAAACTACATTTTTACAAAAAAAACTTCCTGGACTAGGCAGGCAAAGAACGTGAGGCTGTGAAAGGAAAAGGAAACTGATTTTGCTCGAGTAGCATTTTATGTCTGCATTATTTGGAAAAATACATACACATATTATGTACATACATACGAGTATGTTTATGTACAATGACATGTAATACGATTACGACGTTTTGGTGCCGCCGTTTTCGCGCGAGCAACTTATAAATTATTCAAATTAAATCAATTTGAAGCAATTTTAAAATATTCAGAGAGCAGGTTCTACAAGATACAAAATAGCATATTGTTCTTTTCGATTCGATGAGTTTTCATTTTTGGTACGACTGAAGAACTGTAGAAAATCCATTGTATTTTTAGATGCATTTAATCATCTCACTAAATTCAAAGATATTTTAAATGTGATTTATACCATCACGTAGAGAATTAAATGGTGCTTTCAGAATCTGTATTATACTATGAAATGTAAATAATAAATAATATTACAAAGAGTGTGGCGCCAAAACGTCCCATTCCGCATGTACATAATAATATATCCGGCTGTGCACAGAACTGATCTATATATATGCCATTTTTCCTCTAAATGGGCCATGGACACCTGTTCTGAATGGTGTTTCAGTTTTATGTTTACCTTCATGATTATAAAAGGGCAAAAGCGGTATGTTCCTCACTGACTATTCTGGTAAAATCACATCATGTGTGACTGTGGGGTTGATAGATTTGGACCTCAGAATCAAAAACAGCCCGCAGACACCCTCAAACATCTGTTAATGAATAGTTTTTTACCCATATTATCGATTTTGGACTCTACTTATTCGATCCTTGAATTTGAACCCTGAAATTTCAGCCTATTCATATTTTATGAGCTGCGAATGCTACATAATAATGCCGGTTAACTTAATTCGCGCCGTGTGTAGTCAATTTTATTGGAACATTCAATTTTAATTTATTAATTCTACATATTTAATTTAATAATTTTTATAATTTGTGAACGCAGCAATCTCGTGGCCTTTGATTTCGGTGCTGCTACCCTAGAGCTGGTATCAGACCACGAAAATAGCGCGCTGACGAATGAGCACGATAAGCGAAGCTTGAGAATGCGAGAGATGGATCCAGTCTACAGTATACCTCTGCAGCAGACCGTAATCGAAAGCCTGAATCGAATGAGACTTAATTTGCGTGAATGCCACACAACGCTTGAATCGCTGTGGTCGAATGTCGATGATGAAATTTTATTGAAATTTCGTGAAATTATTCCATGTTAATTGTGTTCCAAATTATTCATTAAAATCGTGTATTTTTGTGCTAGCGATGTCCCAGTGTCTATTGTTTTAACGGTGCTTGTGTTGTAGCTTAATGTACTAACGTTTTTTTAAATGAGGAGAGGACAAGTTTTTATAAGTAGGTCACGGGTTCGATTCCTACTGCAAGATTTTATTTAGCGCACTTACTGTAGTGTGTCAAATCACTGTTTAGATGCTAGAATTAAGTACATGGACGGTTAAGTGCATTAAAAATGAAAGAATGGCGGCCGCTTGCTCCAATCAAATTTTATGTCGAGTTACAGTGAATCACCTAGTTAGGCATACTGTAGCCGTCAGAAAAATATGCTGAAAAAGCTCTTGAATAAGCTGAATGCGCGAATTCCATCCGCATGTTGCATGGATCTGCTGGAAGGCGAGAATAAATTATGCCGCAAGAAATTTGATTGAAAAACTTTACCTTTCTATGTGGCGACAGTGATCTCCATGGTGGCAGCACCCAAAACTCTGGGTAAAAGATTTTCAAAGGTTAAAAATGGTGGTATGGCGAAAAAAACACCATTTTTCGACGTTTCTCATCGAGCACTATCCAATGGCATCAAAAAATTGCCAAAAAAGCAAAAAAAATTTTTCTGGGGGGGGTATTTTGATTTCTGGGGGGGGTATTTCAACTTCTGGGGGGTGCATACCCCCAAACCCTCCCCCACGCCCATGTGTGGTGATCTCTAATTGACCTACAGTAAGTAGGTAAGATAGTAACTGTAGCCTAGAAAAAGATTTGCTGAAAAAGCTCTCGGATAAATAAAACGGACTATAGATATGTACATACCTATTTAACAGTGTGATCAGCTTGATTTCACGTGTTGACGCCGCAAGAATTTGCTTCACTCATTGTAAATGATACTTGGACAGTTAGGACGGTGAGATTATTGGTGGGACTGTTAAGACGGTGGGACAGTTGGGACTAGGGATCGACCTGGAGCTCCGGCTCCTCCGGCCATTTTTTGGTCCTCCGGCGGCCGGAGATACAAAAAGAGGCCGGAGGCGGAGGTTTTTCGAACCGAATCATTCAATGCTCTAACGCTCTTCTTTTCTTTTGAAGCTTAGCACTCAGATTGCCTATTTTGTGAATTTGTACAAACACAGGTTTAATAAGTGAAGCTGTGAATGTGAACACTAATGTGGCATTGTGAATGCACCATTGGTGAAATATTATATCATACTAGCAAAGAAAAATGCTCCGATGGAACAAAAAAGATGAATATACTTGGAATTATGGATTATTAAGGATGTAAAAGGATGGGACTAGGAAAAATCTACCTAAAGTCGCAAAATCTGCTAAAAATCACACTTTCTCTAAGCAACGCAAAAAATCGTTGTATATTCTGCAGCCTCTAAAAAGTGTCTTTTTAAATAATGTTCAAAGTTTCAGATAAGAGTGTATAAACGAAATCTGTAATGTTTATTTTTTAAATTAATGGCAAGTAGCAACGCTGACTAGCTTCGTATCCTGATCGATAGAAAATTAAGTGGTATTGTATTTAAAGTTGTTTTATTTTGTTCTGAGCATTAAAGCAAGCAAAGCAGCGGCCCATTGATTAGTGCACACAATCCTTAAGGGCATGCTAGTGTACCTACATCTAGTCTGTTTCAAGTGAACTTATGTGTTTCCTACTGTTTTAAACCATTCATTCAATTGGCTTAGAAAGACAGTTAGTTTACTCAACATCATTTCCCATAGCTACTGCGTAGCTAATGTGCTGCTTTTTCAATCATTTTATGGTTAAATATTTATTTTAATCTGTTTGCCGCAGAATATACTTCGATTTTTTGCGTTGCTTAGAGAAAGTGTGATTTTTAGCAGATTTTGCGACTTTAGGTAGATTTTTCCTAGTCCCATCCTTTTACATCCTTAATAATCCACAATTCCAAGTATATTCATCTTTTTTGTTCCATCGGAGCATTTTTCTTTGCTAGTACCCCGCTTTTAATTAGTATGATTTGAGTACCTCAGTCAGTAAACACATACAGTAACATGCCATTATAATGACAGCAGTCCGAAAACACGGAAAGCAATACTGTTCTTAACATCAGCATTATCCTTCTCAAACAAGACAACCTTACATTATTTTAACAGATCAAAGTTTTTCAGCATTAACTTTACGCAAATTTCAAGTGTAAGGAACACTAACGCTCAGATTTGGAAGTAAAATAAATTTGTAGTATAAACTACATTTTAACAACAAATGATTAGTGCAAATTCAACACAACTACTAGGTGTAGAGATTTTGTAGTATAAACTACATTTTAACAATTCTGATTTTACGTAGAACATTTTGAAAAAAAATAAGCTTCTGCAAGGCTCTAGAACAAGAGTTGAGTTAATAGGCAGTGTAAACTTTACACAACCACATAGTTTAAAGAAAATTTCAGTCGGATTCGTTATTCTGATATTACGATCAACATTTATGAAAAAATCAAGTCTCCACAATGGCCCGAGGACAAATAAATATCAGATGTGTTAACGTAGACTCAAGCTACGTTCACTTCGCTTACTTAACCCGAATCTCAAGCTTATGCGCTCACACGGGGGTTCTCGCCCTTTTTAGGAGGTCGATCACCAGCCGGCGATTCGGGGGTGAGCGGCCCGGCCTATTCAAGGTAGCCCGTCCCTCTACGCATGCACCTAGTGAAACTTACTTACTTAACCCCTTTGAGATTAAGTACCTAATTAAAGTAAGTTCCCCGGAAACCTAATTGAGGGCTCAAAAAGATTATTATTTAACTTGTTTTGGACCGAATTCCGGTGCTTGAAAATATTAAGGGTTCCTTAGTATAGTGTAGCACAAGGACAGAATTCAACAGCACGGAAATTCAACCGAGCCCAGCATCGTTAATTAAATAATTAATTTTTACAATATTCTTTGGACAGAAAAATTATGAAGCAATTAAAGAGCGACAGCATGGAGGATACATGCTGCTGACCGTCGTGTTACGCTAAACGGGTAAAATCAAACAATGTAATTAAACAAGGGCACAAAGCCCTGCCAAAGGCATACAACAACTGATGCCAATTGGCACAAACACGAATGATAAAAAACAAAGCGTACGGCGAAAAGAAGCGTGCACACTACGCAGGAAAACTAACAGACGAGTTCTGCAGCCAAGCAGATAAAAAGGCACGTACGGAAGTAGTTAACCGTGTCTCCCTAGATAGATTTTTATTTTTTATAACAAGAAATCAATTATAATAATGTTAACAATAGGCGGATTGGGGCGGAGGGGCTCAGAATCTGCTCCCTGGCTTTTCCCAGGGAGCAATGCTTTAGCATAGTCTGTGCTATGGCATAGGGAGGGAGGGGGCGCGCGCCAGCCCAGCCAGGGGCCCAGGGCCAGGGGAGGGGAAATTTCCTTGGGGGAAATTTCCATGGGGTAAATTTCCATGGGTGAAATTTCCCAGGGGGAAATTTTTGAAGAGGCGTAACTCACGAACCAGCGGTCGGATCGGGCTGAAATTTTAGGGGTAGGATGAACACCTTATTAGCAAACTATTACAAAAATTTTGATGGAGCACCTACAGTATACCTAGCAGAAGTTTACACTTTTCCATAACTCGAGAACCAATGGCCGGATTTTGTTAAAATTTTCAGGAAATGATGTATATAGGCGAGGCATGCCGCGCAAAGAATTTCGGCGCGCAACCTACAGTATACCAATTAACTTTACACTTTCTCATATAGCACTATATTTCAAGAACTATAGGGCGGATTTAGCTCAAACTTTTAGGGTAAGATATATAAATTGTTGCTGCGCCATGTACAAAATTTTAGCGCGCAGCCTACAGTATACCAACTTTTTACAATGCTCCCAAGAAAAATTGTGTGCACGCGCTCAGGCAGGGGCCCAGAGTCAGATAGGGGACACTACCGCTACTTTACACCGCTGTATGATCGTTTGTGATGCATAATATTCTTTTGCTTGCTCACTGAAATGTTGCCACAGATTAGCTAGAATTAGGGCATTTTTGTAATCAGGTTATAATGATTATTAGCAGTGTGCAAGTGAATCACCTTGGCAGCTTTAGGTCCTTCAAAAAACAAAACATTGCCATGATATATTTTTATTTGGAACTCTGGCACCAAAGCTTTTTGAATTTTCTCTACAGCTTCAAGACCATATTTATCTTCATTAATGCTAAGATTAGCTTTGTGCATCAGTTCTAATGCTAGCCGTTTTTGCAGAGTACATCGGCTCTTATCTCCTTTCCTAATGGAATCCCATTTTGGGCTCTTTTCTAGCTTTGCTATTCCTGTTACAACAGCTCGAGGTAGGGATAAATTATCGTTTGAGGTGATTTCAATATATCCACCTCCATTTTTACAAAACTCCCTCACATCAGGTTCAAGGCCAGTTCCGGTTTGTTGTTTTTTATCAACAATAACTATTTTGAAAGCTATGTCCTCGCTCAAGCAAAACTCGTTCTTAGACTGGGCTACATTTTCTATAATGCTCAAAACCTTGTCAGCATTTATATACTCACGTTGAGTAAATGGAACTAATACAGGTGCATGAAGGCCTGGTTGTCTAATTTCAATACCTACCAAAGAGTCAGGAGGACAGTCATGCAACATCTGCTTGATAGCTTCCTCAAAAATCTGCTCAAAAACCTCAAACAGATTAGGGCATTTCTTAAACCGCAGCAAAAATGCTCTTGCAGTTGTCTTAAACCTACGAACAAAAATCTCTGGGAACTCATGTACTTCAAAGTATTTATTCAGATCCATTTTTAATGTAAGAACTTTATGGAGTTAAACTTTCCCATATTTATAGACATACAATCAGAATCTATAAATACTAATAATGGTCTACTGTTTAACTAATCTTCTTAGCACTAAAATGGAAGAAATAAGAGAACTTAAAAAGCGTCTTTTTGTGGATGAGGAGAAAAAGCCTTATGGCAGGTCAATCAAACCGGCCATAGAGCTATGTGGGAGAAACTTGGATCGGCCCATGTACTCCCTAATGATCCAGCTTTGCTATTTTTGTCAGAAAAATAGTTCTGAAAGGGACTTTTTCGAAACAAATTCTGGCAGGTGGTACTTGAATATCCAAATGTGCCCTAGGTGCAGTGAGTTTAATAGAGCCATGCAAGAAGCAGGCAAACGAGTGCTAATGCGCTATTCTGATCAGCAGGCTGAGGAGGAAAAGGCCAAAACAGCTTACTAAGTCTATAAATAAGGGTGCGCGTTAGGTATATTATATATGCAGCTTTTAAAAAAGAAAGCATGTCTTCACCCGGTGAACTAGCGTACCATCATTTTATCCGAAAGCTTATTGAAAAAGCTAACAATCGCTACTTGAGCGTCAGAAATGTTCAAAGCATAGGCTCCTGTTTCTGGGGTTACATGAGCAATGCATTTAAAGAGGAACAGCGCGAAATTGATAAACGCGAAGCGTTTTGGATTTTTGCATTGAGACAGAAAGCAGCCATTTTAAACAAGGATATTGATTCTTTGTGTGGCTTGTATGCGGCTTTTGATCAAAATGGAAAGAACATGTGGGAAAACATGTATGATAACTGTATTTTGCAACAAGTAGATCGTGTGTTGTGAATTTACAGAAAAATGTGCGTTTTCGAAAAACGCAGGCTCCCGTTGCTCTTAACCTTCACGTGGTGGGAGCCGGAAACGATCCGTTTGATCGGCCAATAAGAGCATAAATATTTAAAAATAAAATAAATGTAAAAATGGATAAATTGTTGACAAAATTATATTACGACCCTCAAACTGGGTATACTGGGGCGAATCAACTTTTTGCTCGAGTAAAAAAGCTACGTCCAGCTATAAAATTTGAAAAGGTAAAAGCATGGTTGGAAAAGCAGCCCACATACACACTACACAAACCTGCAAAGAAACATTATTCGCGTAACAAGGTAATAGTTAGCGGGGTTGATGAGCAGTGGCAAGCGGATTTGGTTGATCTGCAATCGTTGACCGACCACACAGGCACAAATGCTTTCCAGACAGCTCTATCCTGCCAACGCTAAATATTTTCTAGAAGCTTATTCTGATGCTACTTCTCAGCCACATGGTTACCTTTTAATTGATCTGACTCAAAATGCTAGAGATGAGCTCAGGCTTAAAACAAATATTTTTAGCAGGCATCCAACTGTTTATATGCAGAAATCTATAAATACTAGTAGAGATATTGTGACAAAAAAATGGGTAAAGAACGATTAACACGCAATATTGGTTGTTTACATCTCCTAAGTCAAGCAAAAAACCTCAAAGAACCGCTATTATAAATACTGCCAGCAAAGATCAAATCCTTTGTCTCTGTGACTGTGCAAAAAACTTTCTGAATGGTAATATTCCTTTCGATAAAAAGGATATAAATAAACTTCGAAGATATCAGAATCAAATTAGATACCTGGCAAACAATAAGCAGGCGACTACAAAACAAAAGAAAGATATTATAATACAGGAAGGTGGTTTTCTTCCTCTTTTACTTACTCCCATACTTACAATAGCTGGTAGTTTGATAGCTGATGCAATAGCTGGTAGAAAATGAAACATACTGAAAAAATGATTCTTATACCCGCTGAAATCAGCGAGCGGACTAAACCTATCGATGTTATGCTAGATTCCTTGGATAATGAAATGCAGAAAGTTTTGCATAGCAAAAGTATAGCTCCTGAAATAAAACTCATGAAATACAATCAGGTGCTTAGCAGATTTAAACGATTGTATGAACAAAAACAGCAGCCATATAGAGCTAGTATAGTTGAAGATACAACGAATGCATTGAGTGATGAAGATGTGCTTGTTGGTATGCCAAAAAATCAGATCCCAAAGGCAAAACTCCTTCTTCACTACATTCGCACAAACCCATTTATTGAAATTGAGCCTAATGGTGAGCTTGTGATAGATGGTAATAGAATTGAAGGCTCAAATATTACAGATTTAGTTAACGATCTTGCACGTGAGCGTAAGAAAATAAGCAGGCACCCTGGCACAAAAGAATTGCTGAAAGTGTTTAATCGCACAAATGTTCCACTGGAAAGTATAGTAAATAGACAAGGTAAGGAGATTTTTGCTGCAGGTGGGGAATTTGACTGGGATGAAAGTCTATAAATACTTATCACATATAATTTATTCAAAACAAAATTACAAAAATGCACGTTCAATTCAATCCTAACGATTACAACATTTGGTTGGACTACTACACAGGGCAGGCTGCCCAAACAGGCTATGGGTTGGAAGGGTATAAAGGCATCCCATACCAGCGGGGCGTAGGTCTTGGCAGTTTTTTCCGTTCGCTTTTTAGAATGGCAGTCCCAGTTTTGCAGTCAATTGGTAAGCGAGTTGGAAAACATGCTCTAGTTGCAGGTTCAAACATAGCGTCTGATTTGGCTCAGGGAAAACCGCTTTTTGAGTCTACTAAAGAACACTCAAAGCGAGAAGCTGCCCAACTTGTTCGATGAAGCCTCTCATGCCCTTCAGCAGCAGCAAGGAGAGGGTCTTGGTAGCCGCCCAAAGTCTATAAATACTAGCATGATAGATGCTTTTTCAAAACAAAAAAATGGCTCTCGTAAACGGAAAATCTATCCCCAGTACCAAGACTGAACTGGACCTTTTTACGGTCCCTCCTACTCAAGTAGTGATAAAGCGTGGTTTTTGGCATGAAATTCAACCTACAAATCCTATTACTAATGAGGGACCATATGAATTTAGAGTACCTCCTGATCCACATTACATTCAGCTCAATAAAAACTACATTTACATGCTACTGAGAATCAAAAAACCAGTAGTTGCTGCTGGAGCAGCAGTGCCTGACTATGCGCCTATCAATCTTATTGGTAAGACTTTCTTTAAACAGGTAAAATGCTTTTTAGGAGGCAAATTAGTTTTTGGCAGCTCTGATAAATATGCATATAGATCGTATTTTGAAACCGAATTAAATTATGGGTATGATGCCAAGCATTCGCATTTGCAATCTGCGCTGTACTTTCACGAAGGTGGAAGTGATGTTGACACAAAAGACAATGAAGCTTTCAAAAAACGTTCAAAAATGTTCAAAGATGAAAATGTTGTGGAAGTTGCGGCCCCGCTGCACATTGACATGTTCTTGCAAGACAGATATTTAGTTAATTTTACCGATTTCCGCCTGGAATTACACAGAAATAATAATGCGTTTGTTTTGCAGTGCTTTGAGGATGTCAGCCTTGACTTGAAAGTCTCACAAATGAAATTATTTATTCGAAAAGTTGAGGTTTTGGACACTGTGAATTTAGCTCTTGAGCAAACAATGCTTTCCTATACAGCAAAATATCCCATAAGGAGAGTAGCTTTGACCAATTTGCACATTTCAAATCCTGCTAGAGAAACGCCCAATTATACATTGTTTACTGGTCAGCTGCCTCGGCGTATAGTGTTTGCTTGTGTTGAAGGCAGTGCTTATCGAGGCAATCTAGCAAAATCGCCTTTCAACTTCAAACCGTTCAGCATAAATGATGTAAAAGTAACGTGTGGAGGTATAACGTATCCTGCTTACCCACTCAGCATTTCATTTAAACATGACAGGTACTTGCAAGCCTATACTCAGATGTTTGATGCATTAGATATTGGGCATGAAGGTAATTTCATTAGCAGAGAAGATTTTAAACCAAGTCACTGCTTCTTTGTGTTCGATTTGACTCCTGATGCAGATGATGGAGGACACTGGGACCTAGTCCGTGAAGGAACAACAAGCATCGCTGTTAGGTTTTCTGAGAATTTGCCCGATTCTGGCGTTGAAATCATTATATATGCTGAATTTGATAACTTAATAATGATTGATAAAAACCGAAACACGTTTCATGACTATGATGCATAAACACGAACACTATTGAAATATTCAAAATTCTCAAACATAATAATACATTTGCAGGCGTTTTCCCAATAGATCGTCTGCCACGCTATAAGAACCTACCCTGCGGCTCTAGTTGTAAATTTGGACCCCAGTGAGGAACCAGGATCACACTGGGTCGCAATTTATTTTCAAAATAAGAAGCATTGCAACTATTTTGACAGCTATGGCTTAGAACCACCTGTGCAATTGCATAAATACATTTCTGATAATGCGCTCTCATTTACATACAATAATATGCGAGTACAAGGGCTTTTCTCAATCAGCTGTGGTCATATGTGTATCTACTTTTTGGTCTGCATGAGCAAAGGCATAAGTTTCACAAACATTGTTCTATCTATGCTCAGTGAAAAAATTTATAAATACTTTAATAAACTAAGGTTATAAAAAAATGGATATGAAACAGTTTTACATAACGCTTCCGAGCAATTCACAAGAATCAAATACTGCAGCCACTTTTGTTACCAATTTGCCTAGACAAATCGCATTAACTGGCGACTGGGAGGTTGGCTTAGCTGAAATAATTTATGCAAATACATGGCACAATGTTGCCGAGGAGCAGAATATGATACAGTTTTATGACATCAAAAACAATGTGCGACAAAAATTGCTTATTCCTCGAGCAAGATATTTAAATATACATGACCTCATCCAAACCATGAGGAATGGAATAAAAACGGTTAGCCAAATAGACAAATTTGATTACATGCAATATTTTGGCATAAAGTATGATGAAAATAGGAAATTTTGTAACTTAACAATCAATACTGAATATATTCAAAGTGTAAAGCTGACAAAGCATTTAATGTATATGCTAGGATTTCTAGAGAGCCAGCTTAGCAATATAGATTATACTGTAAAAAAAGAATTAAACATAGTTGCGCACCATTCACCCGACATGCTAGGTGGAATGCACAACTTTTACGTATATTGTGATATAGTTGAGCCTCAAATCGTTGGAAATGTTTTTGCACCGCTTCTGCAGGTTGTGAATATAGAAGGAAAATATATGGATATTGTTAATCACGCATATATTAGTCCACATTATATACCTGTGCTCTTAAAATCATTCAATACCATTGAAGTGAACATTAAAAGTGATCAAGATAAACCTGTGCCTTTTGAATTTGGCAAAACAATTGTTAAAATGCATTTCAGGTATCGGCTATAAACATTTTATTATCACACCTGCTTCGCCTGAACAGCGTATCCACCTTTGCCTTAGGCAGATACTTTTGGTCTAAGCTCAATGCTGAGGCTATCAGCAATTTTTCCAAACTTGTCAAACAATGTTTTACATTTCGTGATTTGCCTACTCTAGCTAATCTGTGGCAACATTTCAGTGAGCAAGCAAAAGAATATTATGCATCACAAACGATCATACAGCGGTTTAAAGTAGCGGTAGTGTCCCCTATCTGACTCTGGGCCCCTGCCTGAGCGCGTGCACACAATTTTTCTTGGGAGCATTGTAAAAAGTTGGTATACTGTAGGCTGCGCGCTAAAATTTTGTACATGGCGCAGCAACAATTTATATATCTTACCCTAAAAGTTTGAGCTAAATCCGCCCTATAGTTCTTGAAATATAGTGCTATATGAGAAAGTGTAAAGTTAATTGGTATACTGTAGGTTGCGCGCCGAAATTCTTTGCGCGGCATGCCTCGCCTATATACATCATTTCCTGAAAATTTTAACAAAATCCGGCCATTGGTTCTCGAGTTATGGAAAAGTGTAAACTTCTGCTGGTATACTGTAGGTGCTCCATCAAAATTTTTGTAATAGTTTGCTAATAAGGTGTTCATCCTACCCCTAAAATTTCAGCCCGATCCGACCGCTGGTTCGTGAGTTACGCCTCTTCAAAAATTTCCCCTGGGAAATTTCACCCATGGAAATTTCCCCCATGGAAATTTCCCCCAAGGAAATTTCCCCGCTCCCCTGGCCCTGGGCCCCTGGCTGGGCTGGCGCGCGCCCCCTCCCTCCCTATGCCATAGCACAGACTATGCTAAAGCATTGCTCCCTGGGAAAAGCCAGGAGCAGATTCTGAGCCCCTCCGCCCCAATCCGCCTATGTTATAACACATTATTATAATTGATTTCTTGTTATAAAAAAATAAAAATCTATCTAGGGAGACACGGTTAACTACTTACGGAGTCTGCCCACGTACGGCGACGAAAAGAAAAAGAAGATACGCTCAGCGCGGAAGCTGGCGGAGAGGCTCTCAGGCTCAAAAACTAATTGTAAAATGTAAAATGTTAAAGTGCCGTCAAAACTGCGCTCGCACGCAGTTTTAACTGATGCGGAAAAAGAGGCGTAACAACACGAACCAAGAGATGAAAAGGATCTATGAATACGACAATAGGCCTATGGGCAAAAGCTTACGGTAAAGGCAGTGGCGGATCTAGGATTTTCCTAAGGGGGGGCGGTACCCCTAAGGGGGGCGGACCCTGACTTGGGCGGAAAAATTAGCCGTTTTAACCCGAAAATCGCTAAAAATCGCTTAATTTTGCGCACTTTTTTGGGCCAATGGGGAGGCGGCCGCCCCCCCTAAATCCGCTCCTGGGTAAAGGTATGTACAAACGAGACAGGCACAAATATGAGACACACACATATTTGATCTTTTAACACAAGTAAGATATAATAACACACATACCAATTCGTACTCAAGTCGCATTAAGCCCGAGTACCCATTTTCCTATCCCGGATTTTGATTGAAAATATGTGTGGGAATGGAATGAAAAATATGATAATTTTTAGGGGAAGGTGGTCCCGGGCGACTCACTTAAGCGTTGCGCTTAACGGTCGTGTACGTGCGTATGGAAATTGAGCACAAGAATGTACATCTGGGGCAATCAATCGGTTTTTTTTCATCTGTTTCAAAAAAACCCAAACCGATTTTTTTCCCAGAAAATTTTTTCAGTGTAAAGTTTACAAACATAAGTTTGGCACATACAAACGTACTACAATTAAAGGGCTACAAACTAGCCCAAACCGAATTTATTTACACTCCACTTTCTCTGTTCAGAAGTCGGGAGAGGTCGAATAGGATAAAAATAAAGTACTTTTTAAGGGTTGGCGAACAAAAATATGGACAAACACGTATTTTTCAATGTCCACCACATTGTAAACTTCAAAAATCTGAACCCGTAAATAAATTTCGGTTTGGGCCAGTTTGTAGCCCTTTGATTGTAGTACGTTTGTATGTGCCAAACTTATGTTCCGCGAAATATTTGATATGATTTACCAATTAAATACGAAAAAACCTGTTTTTTTCGCCCATTTTACACCTCAGATTTCGAACTTTACACCCCCATAAACAACTCAATATTACGTTTTTTTGAACGCGGTTTGCTTCGACGTGTAGCCCTTAAAAGTTACTTTGTATTTATCTATTTAAATTATCGTATCTCATAACCGAAAAAGTTGGCAGAGAAATCTTGGACAAAATCTGTTTTTTACTCATCCACTAGAGTGTAAAATTTAAACCCCTGGTACTGTGTATTAATTGTAGAAAAGTTTGAAGTTCAGATTCGTTATTCTGACCTCACAGAGAACATTTTAAAAAAATCATCATCCACGACGCTCTGGGCGGAAAACATTTTTTCAGTGTAAAGTTTACACCTGCACTAATAACGCAATATTGATTGTAAAGAAACAAAATAAATTTTGACGTGTAGCGCTTAAGACGAGGCAGATTTTAAAGGTAGTTACCACGTTCTTTCTACTAAGTGGAGAATATGGCAGGGAAAAATATTTTTTGTCCCAGACTCTTTTCAATAAACCGCCTCTAAATTCGAAAATATTACTTTTTAAGAAAAAATAAAAAAAGTTTCTCCTAGATTTTATAACCGTCTATCTTTTGAAACCAATCAGACTGCATAGAATGTAAAACTGAGTTAGATATGCTCTTGCACATGAAAACAGTAAAAAACCGTCTAATTTACACTCCTGTGCAACAACCAATGAGTGTAAAGAAATTTTAAGACCAGATTCGTAACCTACTAATTAGGAAAAACATTTTTAAAAAAATTCATCATCCACGACGCTATGGGCGGAAGAAATGTTTTCAGTGTAAAGTTTACACTTGCACTAATAACGCAATATTGATTGTAAAAAAACAAAATAAATTTTGACGTGTAGCGCTTAAAACGAGGCACATTTTAAGGGTAGTTAACACGTTTTGTCTACCAAGTGGAGAATATGGCAAGGAAAGATTCTTTTCGTCTTAGACTCTTTACAATAAACCGCCTCTAAATTCGAGAATATTATTTTTGAAAAAAAAATTAAAAAAGTCTCCCCTAGATTTTTTAACCGTCTACATTTTGAAACCAATCAGATTGCATAGAATGTAAAACTGAGTTAGATATGCTTGGCCACATGAAAACTGTAAAAAAACCGTCTAATTTACACTCCTGTGCAACAACTAATGAGTGTAAAGAAATTTTAAGACCAGATTCGTAACCTACTAATTAGAGAAAACATTTTTAAAAAAATTGGCCCTCCGCAAATTATTTGAATTTTTGGTGTAAACTTTACACACTCACGACGCGCTCGGTATTGAGTGTAAACAAGAAAAAAAATGGGGGCACTAAGTTTTTTTATTATCTACATTTTAAAAAAAACCGCACCTCTCAGATGTGTGCCGTTATAGCTGTGAGGGGGGGGACACAAATTTCGCACTCGCTGTGAAGAACATATAAGAAAAAAGGATGGCCAAGTATATCATAGGTAGCGCTATCGCGCTACCTATGATATTTTGCTTAATAATGAACGAGAATATTTCAGATTGCAAAGCGAGCCGAGTCCGCGTCAATTCAGCGCACAAATGGATATAAATCTCTTTCGAGTGACAGAATAACAAACTTGGTGCGACGTAGTCTGCTCACTTACTTTTTGAGCTATTACAGATTGTAGATATAAGTTTATACAGACACATTGCTAAGCTCTTTATGCTATGTTTATTTGGGTACTTTTCGAGTATAAGTGCATCCATACAATAAGGGCAAGCGAGAAAGCGGTGAGATTGGAGCTAAAAATAGAAATATGCTAATTAAATGATTTTTTTCGATTACCCAACATATAAATGCATGGCTAGATAATAAACATTCACTTCTACAGATCTTTCACTTATCCATAAGCAATGTATTTATAGAAACCTATATACTGTACATCATATGAATTATATTTACGGCTTGTGAAAATTCTAGTTCAGTGAAAATTCTAAGTTCACCTCCGGCCTTCGGCCTCCGGCTCCGGCTCCGGCCGGAGCCGGAGGTGACGATGGCCGGAGCTCCGGCTCCGGCCCGGAGGAAAAAAATGGACCTCCGGTCGATCCCTAGTTGGGACGGTGGAATTGTCGGAATTGCTGGTGGGATTATTGAGACATCACCCTGTTTTCCTCTTGAAGCCTAAATTTATGGTATGTTAAAACTGTTTTGTATGAGTTAATTTTCTGTTCTGTCTCACAAGCAACAAGAGTTTAGGGCGGTAAAAAAATTACTTAAGACTTCTGAACCATTTGCGTCAATAAAAAGAACGTGAATTCTACTTTTGAACGGTAAAAACATCAAAATTTAAACTTTTTGTATTTTTGGTCGTTAGAAACTCATAAGCTGGCTAGACTACACACTACTCAAGATAGAAAACCCAGCTTTACTATACCTACGTAGCTCGTTACTGCATCATATTAAAGCATTCGATGCAAAAGCAGTCAAAAATTTTTGCGTACGCCCTCTCCAACCAAAATGCTGGCAATGCCCCCGTTGGTAGAGTAAGTACATACTTATTTATATTTTGTCTACCTATGCTACAGATGGCACTAGCCCAGCAAGGCGCCAACCAGCCTGAAAACTTTACTGTGAATGATCTATAGCTTGTTTCACACAAGTTTGGGCATAAATCTTATAAAGGATTGCTCTAGATTAGCGTAGCACTATTAAAAAGAGATTCTCATCCATTTCATGCGTTATGCAGAAAAATTTTTCTCGCATGTGTTACCTTGGTTTTTAATTCTGTTTTTCTTTCATGAGGACCCCACCGACCCTTCCACCCAATGACACCGATGACTATTTATATTTACCACAATTTGAGCTCTGATAGAAATCCATGATTTTTAGCGATCACCATAAGGAATTCATAAGAATACATATGTACATACAATCAGATAATTTACTTTTAGCGCATCTGAGTTTATGTAAAAATTCATGAATGCAGAACACTAGTAAATCGACGAGTCATTGATTATTTCTATACCTCAATATAAAAAATTTAATAAATCATAACGCCTTTATCTATTAATCGGTGTTTGACAAATATTCCACTCCTGGTAAAGGTTTACCTGAGAAGTAGAAATAAAGGCAATACGCAAAAATATTACTGGAAGAGCAAACCAACAGAAATTCAAAAGTATGAATGAAATTACCACATGATTGCTCCTATCCATACGTGGGCAGCAAGAAAATTCTGGGGGGGTGCAAGATTTTTTTGAAGGTCGAAAAATGGCCTTAAAAATGGTGGTATGGCGATAAAAACACCATTTTTCGACGTTTCCCATCAAGCACTATCCATTGGCATCAAAAACTTGCGAAAAAAACGAAAAAAATTTTCAAAAATTGAATTCTGGGGGGTATTTTGATTTCTGGGGGGGGGTATTTTGGTTTCTGGGGGTGACTACCCCCAAACCCCCCACGCCCAGGTGTGCTCCTATCTAATGCTTAACATTTTCTAATCAATTCATCAAATGTACTGAAATTCTGTGCTTTCTCATGTTGAAATAGAATATAATACGAGAAATTTTTACAAGATTTATTGACACTGTTTTAACTCTGCCAAATGGCTTAAAGGCCGGAAACGCCAAATATAGATTATGTAAGTATCGGGAAGCAAAATCGTGCGAAAGAGTCTATTACATATTTGACCTGAGTTGGAATTTTTAGATTGCACAATTGCTGATGTTTCCCATCTAATCTAAGACCATTAAATTCTTATGCTTATGCTAAAGCTTGTTAGGGGAGTTGTGGTCGTCCAGTTTGTTCCATACATATTACTTTTAGAGAATAAACAAATTTAGATTTGGGCCTAAATTATTCGTCAGTACTTATCTTCTGAACTCTTCAGCGACGGGTACCTTGCCCCTCCCACCCTTTCTTATAAGTTCATGTAATTTTACAGCGATTTCTTTGCGTGAAATTGAATTGCACGGCTTGAATTAGAGGTGGCAATTTTGAGTTGGAGGAGTTCGCGATGGCAATGTTGGGACGGTGGCGATATTATACAGTGAAAATTTTAGGATCATACCAGCAACCAAATGTTATGGTCTGTATGGAGCAAAAGTTCAAAAAGTCGCACAAAACATGCCGGAAATTCAATTCCTGGGTCTACCGTACCCTGCAGGAGGTATTTTAGTAAGTTAGGGTCTAAACACCCTAAATCCCCCTCGCACCAACTTATGGCTGGGAATCCCGGACTGCGGTGGAAATGTTCGGACTCGCAGTGGCAAACACACGTGGGCGTGGGGGTTGGGGGTATGCGACCCACAGAAGGCCGAATACCCACCCAAAAATCAAAATATCAAAATACCACCTCACCAGAATTCAATTTTTGAGAATTTTTTCGTTTTTTCGCAATTTTTGACGCCAATGGATAGTGCTCGATGAGATACATACCTTTAAAAATGGTGTTTTTTCGCAATACCACCATTTTTAAGACCATTTTTTGACCTTTGAAAAATCTTGTAGCCCCCCTAGAATTTTGATGCTGCCCACCTATGGCGGCAATAGTAGATCAGAAGACGACCTATGTGCAAGAGGCAGATTTTAGCAAAAATGTGGACGCTGTTTGAATTAGTAAGAAAAAGCAAAAATATTGAATTAGCAGAATAACTTGCGAAATTTGATTATATTTTTGATAGTCTTACCCTCCAAAAGTTCCAAGCTGGCTCCGCCTCCGGTACTGACGTGGCTAACTTTGGATTCTGCTTTATACTTAGCGACTACAGCGGCAGTGTCACCGCCTCCTGTAGAAAATATTCATCGAAATTCATCTCTAAACTAACAGTAGATAAAAATTTAGAAAAAACGAAATTCCAGGGTAAAAATTTTGTGAAATATTGCGCAAGATTCCACCGCATGTGGACGAGTTTTTTACTTTTTAAAAATTGCGATGACTTAAAAATTTATTGAATTAATGAATGTAGCGTCAAAGTAAGCGACTGTGGCAACAGAATATTTGATATAAAGAGAAATTATTAAATATAAGTGTACAAATTTGTAAGAGCGAGTTGGAATCGCACACGGTTTAGGGCACTTTGTAATTAAGGCAACTGTTTCAGGCAAAAAATTAGTTGGCTCTGCAAAAAGTTTAAAATTAGCGCGCACATTCTACTGGTGCAAATAAACAAAAAGTTCAAAATCCCTTTTAAATCGCCTTTTCTTTGTCAAATATTTTATCCGTTGTGAAATATCATTCTCTATTTCGTACAACTGTGTATAGCTGACGAGTCAGTCACCACGTCATAACCAGGGTCCGCTTGCAGACAGCTCTTAGGAGTTCTAGGAGTTAAGAACTAGATGTGAATCGGGTTGCAGATGTCAGTATTTATTTAATTGTGGGCTATGATCACTGTATACAGCTATTAGTAGAAACCTGTTTTATGGGAGTAGTTTACGCCGAGCTCCTGAACTCCTAGACATCTGCAACTGAGCCCAGATATGCGCGTGCCGAAAAAACGAAGTCCAAAAATTTCCATAAGAATACAGGAAGACTAAAAATAGATGAAAATCTCAAATTTTCTACGAAAGTGCTTTAAAACTTATCAAAAACTATGGTTTAATATAGCTTTTTACTCTATTTTAGCAACGAACAAGATACCGATTTTTTAGACTATTGACTTAACTTAAATAGCTCTCTGGCTGACACTATCTCAGACTGACTGATCCCTGCTTTACTTTCCACCCCATACCACATTGTGCATCTTGGTCATGCATGATCAGATATGCACGTGGTGGAAGGCTGGTTTGGGTGGATCTAGACACCAGCGTAGAAAGATGAGGAATTTCCTAAGGACCATTAAGCAAAATAAAAATTAAAAAAAGGATAAAAATAAAAAATTAAAATTGACCAGAAACTGTAGATTATTATCGTTTTGGCACTTTTTCCGCATTTATGCAACACTTCTTAAGGCAATGCCGTATAACAGCCGCAAATTTATCTAAATAGTTATGAGCAGATATGCACGAGGGGGAGGGATTTGCGAACTCTGCCCCCCCCCTCTCTTCCAAAAGAATGGAAGAATGTAAAGTTTTTTCGAAAAAATGAGACAAATTAAAGGCCAAAAACGGATGAACTTTGAAAATTTCCTTCAAAGCGCTTTAAATTGGCCGGGACCTGTTTAATCACGTAGTTTTAACGATCTCATAGCGCCTATATCAGTTTTGAGGTTATCTTAGCCCAGAATACTCAATTCTTGACAGAAGATATATGTACAGCGTGTGAATTCTGGAGGAATCGGACCCAAAAATTTAAAAATGACGTTTCCTTCAATACTCATTTATTCTAGAACATGAAAACAAAAGTTTTCGAAAAAAATTGAAAAAGCTGAGTAAATTAAACAAAATATAATCAAAAAAAGCGTATATGGCGCGGAGTATTTTTACGAAAAATTGACAGTTCTGGGGTTCGCCGCAGCTATTTGTGCGTGGGGGGATCAGTTGCCATTCTTATGTGGGTCAAACCCTCCTAACCCCCAGGAATACTTAGGTTTTTGACCCCCTCAGTCATGCAGTGTGAATTTATGGTTATAAGTACTAAGATAAAGAAATATATGGAAAATATATCTAAATAATTGCCTTGTCGTCAAGAAATTTCAAATTGCAAATTTCAAATACGTAAAAATGCAATTAAGTATTTCGGAGTAAAACTCTCTTGTTGAATCTGAAAACCTTTAAAATCGCGCGATTATTACAGGAAATATCCATTCATTTAGAAATGCACACCTAAAATGTCTATCGACGAAATTAAATTTAATTTGTTTACCAATTATAGTCGTTGCTCCATTTTGTGTAGCATTACAAACTGCCCCGAGCATTTGCTTCGTACCTTCGGAAAAGCTTTCGATCTCGAAAACGCCTGGAGGTCTAAGAATGAATGCTCAAATACATACAAATGTAGGTAACTAAAAGAATAAATTCTAGAATATTAGGAAAAAATGTATGAAAATCAGCTCCAACAAACACTTGTTTGGCAAATATAATGGAATGACCTCTTTTACCACGCATATTTACGAAATTCAACATTCAATCAAAAATCTTCACTATTTTTTCAGTTTACCCCAAAACCTATTCTCCAGCTTAAATATACTCGTATATTGCATTTTAGAGCGCAAAAAGTATAAGAGCTTATATCCAGAGGAGTCAAAATTTAGTGCTGCACCAGGGGCGGATTTAGAAGAGGGCGGGGGCGGGGGGCGGCCGTTCCCCATTGGCCCAAAATAGTGTGCAAAATTAAGGATTTTTGAGCATTTTTAACGAATTTCGGGTTAAAACGCCTAATTTCTCCGCCCAAGTCAGGGTGCCGTCCTCCCCCGTAGGAAAATCCTGTATCCGCCACTGTGTCCACCAAATGTTTTAACCTTCTGATGTCGAGAAACGTCGAAGAAACACTTTTTCAGCACTCAGCAAACATTTTTGCACCAAATTGCCATAAATTTAACCATTTTGCACCTAATACGCCAAATTCGCACATAGGCTGAAATTTGCACCAAAGAAAAACAACGTCTAACTCTAAAAAAACGACTAAAAAATGAGCATTTACTATAGTTGGTCTACCCAAAACGTACTTTTCTTGTGTATCGGACGTGGGACAATTCGTTTCTTCAGCACAAATTTCTCTTAACTGATCGTAGAGGACGATTTTTGTTCGAAAATATTAAAATATACTGCATTTAACGATTTTTTGTTTGAGTAAATGCTAAAACTACCGGATTTATCGCATTGGCACCAAACCGTGTCAAATTTTGCGCCAAATTTTGCACCAAATAAGTGATTTTTTTGCACCAAATCTTGACTTCTCTACTTATGACGCGGTTAAACAAAACAGCATGTGTGTCATACCAGTCATGAAAACTAATAATTTACCAATTTTTCTATTATTGCTTAAGCGATCTAAACTTTTGAAATCCATACCAGTTCGCACAAACAATTCAAAATCTAGTCTTGTTAATTATCAATTAAGTTTAAATCGGTGTTATTTGTTTCAATCGCTGTCATTCGAGTGAAACAGAACAGAGAGAAATACGTTATGAAACGCTTTTGCATGGATTCGGCAAAATTTTTAACTGAAATCGTGTTAATCTGATTTTAGTTATTCGTTACAAAAATCTGATGCATACACCATTAATTTTTTTAGGCAC
>JAVLUZ010000555.1:0-24080 GCA_036768485.1 Mermis nigrescens
ACAACTGGGGTTTCTTTGCCGAGTATTGGGTAATTTTGCAAATCAAGGTTTTTTTATTGCAGACTGCTTTTTGTAACTGCGAGAGTTACACGTGTAGGCAAACCTGCCTTAGCAGTTCGCAATAGCCATAACATAGCCAATACTAGTAGCTATCTATGATAGTGCACTGTGGGCTATGCCTTCGGTCTTCCCATTATTTCCCCAAATTTTCAATAATAAAAAACATTTAGATACTTGTCCGGTATCGTAGAGCTAAGTGTATGATAATAGTAATTGTTTCATGCATACCGCTTGTGTAATCGATAACAATTGATCTGAGATAAAAGTCATTTCAGTATTATGTTAAATTGATCGTTGTTTTAATTTACTGTAATGGCCCTTGAGGCCAGTGTACTGAAGGTCGTATTAGTTTTTTGGCTTGTTTGGTTTTTCGTTGGCCGGTTATTTTCGACTGTACATTATCGTTTTTCTTTTGCGTATTTTGTTTCCCGGCTATAGGCCGTGTGTTCTTCGTCGAATAAAAGTATAGAAAACCAACCCAGTGGTTTCGGTTATACCGAGGGTTAGGTCGGCCACCATCCCTTCGTCGAGGACTTCCACCGTCTAGTGGACTGATAGGTAAATTCCGTATGATAGTCTTTTCCATTCGAAAATCATAATTTATTTCTCAAGCCAAAAATTGATCAAAATTATTATCTAATCTTTAAGGATGATTGATCAGCATAGAGCTCGTTGTTGTTGTTTTCATACTTCAGCGTGCTACACAAATTAGGAACCAAAACATTTCTGATCAGGCACTGATTGAAAATAAGTTAAATTACAACTTGAGCTTGAGATAGGTCAACTGACCTCCGCGGCAATTACCGAGACTAGGTAGGTAGCCTTAGGTCTTAGGGCGTAGCTGCTGAGATCACCCGACGTAAAAGCGGCCAGCAATATTAGGGCTGAGGGGATCGAAGCCGTAAGGTCTGTAAGGGTCCAAAGATCGAAAGCCTTAGAGCTGCGCGATCGGGGCCAGCACTAAGCGTAGACTTAAGTACCTGCGTACCTAGGTAAATCTCGAAGGTAATGCTAGGCTGGTCTGTGTCGCTCTTGTAGATGCAGGCCCCTACATTTACATTGGATGTTCCCTCCTTTAGGCTGCTAGCTACAGCCGAGCTGATCATTCATCGTAAAATTATTTTTCGACCAAAAAATTATCATTTTGGCCATCTAAAAATGTGTAACGTTTCGTTCACCTTTGTTGTCGTATCGACCGCGATCGTGGCAGTGCACAATTTAAGTAAGCGTCCGTGGTAAAGATTTTGTGTATCGTGGTAAAGCCATTGTTATTTTTCTATTTCCGTCGGATCTCTACCGACGAAGGCAGCTCTCACGCTTGTATATTCATTTGTCTATAAACGTCAGCCCTCAGGCGACGATTTATCATTTTTCTCAACTGACTGACGAAATTCCGTCATTTAGGTTCTTACATACCTGTTTTTCTAACCACGTACACAATCTTGCGCTTTAGGCTTAGTCCTATCTGCTTTCGATCATTTCACGTCAGGTATATCTTACTTCACGTAAGGAAGTACTATTCACGTGGAAAAACCTGTTTTTCGGATCGACAAAGGTCTAATTCGAAACATTTATTTTGGGAAAAATTTCGACGTACTGAAATTTATTTTACCCAAAGGCACATTTTTCGACATTTTTGACACCTAAAAATGGCAGGAAAAAAGGTTTTGCGGACACCGCCCGCTAAATTGAAAAAACCTTCTACGCCACCTGTTTCAGCTTGCCAATTACCTACCGCGCCTGTTGACTCTAATAGCGCGTGTAATTCTGCGAGTAATGACACAATTACGAGAGACGTAACGACTAAGGCGAATAATGATAAATTACCCGCGTCACTACATGCCGCTAGTAATACACAGTCCGAAGACGAATTATCATTGAGTACCATGCGATCTCGCATTAATCAATCTTCGCTAACTAGGTCGGATCCTAATATTGACAATTCATTAAGTCACACAATGATCGATAATACGACTACCATTAACACGGCAAATAACCCTGAAACCAGTTTGGAACGCGAAAATCGCGATTCTGACGTAGAAAGTAATCATAGTCGCTGCATGAATGCCGACAGAGAGCGTGCTAATGCTAATGTGACTAATGATCTTATTTTGAAAGCGCTACAAGCTATTCATTTGCAATTTTCGGATCTTTCCACGCGCGTTGATCAAGATAAAAAGGAAAATGCGGATGAAATGCATAAACTGCGTTTGGAGCTAAGCACTATGCTTGAACCCCAACCAGTTCTGAATCGCATAGAAACTAATGTATCTGAGCGCGTTAACCACTCAATCGATAGCGCAAATTTTTCTGAATTCAATGCGCAAAGTGTGAATCGTGCGCAAAGTACGCATAGGGCATCTTCACTGTTGTCTACTAGCAACAGAGCATCGAATTCACGCTCACCTTCGGAAACTGTTCCTGAAAATATCTCTCAAAGTTGTACGAACCGCGCACCGGAAATATGTAATTTGTCACAGAATCCTGTAAACACGGGTTTGCAATCAGTGCAAAACTCGGGTTTTTCGGAGAATATACCTACGATTTCACAGCCGTCGGTATCGATTTCGCAGACGTCGCAATCTTGGCCTTCGCTGCCATTAAATCGTAATGCGCCTTCCTTCGTACCTAATCCTTCTATTGCAAATTCGCAGCAGCAACTTAATCCACCACCGCTGCAGTATTTTCCACCTCAAGGAGAAATCTTACCCAATAATTATGTACCTAATCCTATAAATGTGGAAATACCACCTAATAATCCTATCTTGCATTCTTCTAATATCGAAATGCAACCGGTTGAGATAAATTTATCTGGTATTAATAACGAATCTGCAAATTTGCAAAATGAAGCTGCTCCTCGATCTGAATCGGCTAGTAGGAAAAAACATGTCAAATTTTCTGACGACAACTCATCTAATAGTTATGATCGCCCGCGCAGTCGTCGCTCGCGTCGCAAATCTCGATCGCGCAGACAACGTCATAGGCATAGTTCAGGTTCTTCATCTGAAAGCTTGCGTGGTGATTCACGTCTCGCTGATTCCTTGAATCGCGGACCATTTTTGCAGCAGATGCAATTTGCAATTGCAAATAAAAAATTTTTTGACGGCGATAAATCGGATATAAAGGCTTATTTTGCAGAATTTGAATCGCTTGCCAATACCTATGATATTGACAAGGCTGATCGTTTAAAATTCGCTACTGGATTTCTTGACCCTTATGTTTTGCGTCTATACCATTCGTTACCTGCTGATATACAACAATCTTATTCGAAAATGAAGCATGCACTAATAACCGAATTTTGTCCTATGGACACCGGTGCGCTCTTTAATCGTTTTCTGTCACACAAACAGCAGCCTAACGAATTGGTTAAAGCTTATTATCTCTCGCTTCGCGAAGAGTTAATTAAGTCGGATCCCTATCTTGAAGTTAACTCGCCACATTTTAATAATTTAATGCAACATCAACTAAAACAAGGTTTATTACCACACATTTCGAAAGAGGCATATCATAAAAAACCTAGAGCATCATTAGCTGAATTTTTGGACAATGCGCTTAGCGCTGAATTTGCTAATAAAGAATTTGAGGATAAAAAGGCAGTAACGCCTTACGTATCGGTAACAGCTGCTCCAGTAGGCAGCGTAGTACCTAAAGATACTCCTCACGCATCGAATCAAAATGATCCAAATCGTTCACGTCATCGAACATTTCATCGCTCATCGCATGCTGAGAAACCAGAAAATTCTTCTCGCAAATATTGTACCTTTTGCAAGCGCATAGGTCACATTTATGAGGAATGTTTCACGCGTCAAAGGCAAGAAACGTCTAATAATGCTAATTTTAATAATCAAGCTGATCGGAATACTAATTCTATGGCGCGCAATTGCAGCCAATTGCATTCTTTTCGCGACAAAATCGTTCACCATCGCGTTCGAATTCGCAGAATAGGCATCGATCCCAATCACGATATCGTAACTCTAGTCAACATCGTTCATCTAACTATGCGAATAATGATAATCGCTTTGAATCAAAGCAATCACGATCGAATTTTCGGCAAAATCGTAATGATCATTACCAAAATTCGCGCGCTAATTATCAAAATTCGCGTTACGATAATCGTTATAATAACCAATCGCGCCAAAATACACCTTTTGTGCAATTTCTTAATGAACAGCGTGGCACATACTATAACTCTAGTTATCGCAGCGATAATAATTTCAATCGCCCGTATGTCACATACACTGCATACAACCAACCCGCCTTGAATATACCCCCTCCGCAGCCAACACTTACATCTCCTCGCGATGTGAACATGGTTACTGCGAACGAGCAAGAATCTAGCGCGCGTCCTAATTTCTTTGCGTCGCAAGAATTTCTTGAAGAGTACGAACGTCTACAACGTCGTCTTGCAACTTACGAAAAAATTAATCTACCTCCATCTAAGATTTTCGATCCTAATATTCCTATCGTAAGTCATGCTGGGACAAATTTACCCACTATTCTTGTTAAAGTTCATGGCGTTGACGTACCTGCTCTGATAGACACAGGTTCACAGGTCACCATGATGACCACATCAGCATTCTTACGTCTTGGTTTTAATTTACCACCTAAGCAAGTTTCACAAGTCGTGTGTAGGTGTAGGTACATGGTGTAGGCGAAATCACCGCAGTCGTTCGCTATAAAGTAAATATGACTTTAACAATCGCGGAACAATCTATTTCTACCTCAGTAGCTATAATTGATCACTTGCTGGAAGACATGCTTTTAGGATATGATTTTTGCGAATCCGCACTCATGTGGGTTAATCCTATTGAGCGTTGTGCTTTTATAAACGGCATAAAGGTTAATTTACTTTCATCTCACAAAAAATTGCAATTTCGTGCGAAACCCAACGCAACTACCTCTGGTGTTGTGTGTGTGCATGTTTCGTTACCTGAGCCTGTTATTATTCAACCTAGGCATGAATTAATTACACCTGGCTATATAAGTCACGGTTCTTGCAATTTTGACTTCGCATTATTCGAACCAAATCCCGATTTTATGGAAAAAACTTCACTTTTTGTTGCTCCGTCTATAGTCGATGTTTTCGATTAATTACTATATTGTTCATCTGGCAACGAAGAAAGAATGGATCCTTTAAGTTCTTCGTGTGTCTACTCTCGTTTTTGTGATGGCTATTATTTTTTAGCAAGTTTTTATCAACTCATAAGTGTTCAGGCCACTCGAAAACCTGAAAGAGATTGTTTTTATTATTTAGGCCTATCGAAACTATAGATATTTTGCTTCTAGTAAATGTGTCTTTTTCATATTTTGTTGTATATATGTAAAGTTTTCAGAAAAATCGGTTGGCAATGTTCCCCCACAACTTATCGTAAAATGAAAAATTGTTGTATCCTACTGTTAAACTCGAAAACTCATCAAAATAAAGGATTTCATTTATGTTTAAGCACTGACAAGAGTTTGAATCGTGCTCTTCAGTCTCTGAATAGAAATATGGGCCATCTGTCATCAAAACTAATATTGCCTAGGCTTAAATTTTTTTGTATGGGACAAGGATTTGAAGCTCGTACAAAGATTTTTGGAGCGATCTTTGTACAAGATTGTACATAAAGTGTAGGCGATTTTCGGTTGATTTTTCATTGTACAAAAAAAATCGGAAGGTTTTTATATTACAAAAACAGTGCCTAGGCTAGATTAATTTATTTCTTCCGTACATATCTTCCCAGTTTTATTGCGCATGTTCAGAAGTTTGTATGATTTTATTTATAAGCTTTTGCATGATTTTATCATTGTATCATTATTTTGTGGCAATTTTTTGCACGCTCTTGGTAGCACTTGTGTTTTTGTATTGAGCTTGGGAATTATTATGGAAAAAGGTATTACGAAAAAGTATGAGCCAAGATTAATTTAGAATTGTTCAGCTACAGCGCCAATTATTATTCTCATTGGACATTGCAAGTTGTATTATGCCAGATTTAGCCATCAATACCAAGTCGGTTCACCCTGCAACAGTGTATTCTTGAATCTGTTCAGGGAGTGGCAAATTTACCCCACTGCAAGGTCAAACTGCCATACCACTTTCGTCTAAATTATTCGTTGTTGTAGCCTGTCTGTGTAGAATAATTGTATGGCATTCATTCAACAACTTGCTCTTTATGTTTTGGCAAAATTACAGTATCCAAAAACTATTACGCGCGCCGAACTCAAAGAAGAATAGGGCGTGGCCCCACCGGAGATTGCTCGTCCATAGTACCTAAAACACAAGCTGGACCGCTATACTGGCTAGTCGCTGGGAAAGGAAAAATTGTACTTACGCTGTATTATTGGTTCCAGACCTCCACCTAAACGCCATGAGGAAATAAATTTGAATTGATTAGATGACGAAAAATAATGACATCTGGTTAATTAAGGACTGATGAAAAAGGGAGGTTGTGTAGGTAGCACTCTGAAATAAAATACGAAGCAATTTGGTCCTTGAATGACACAACAACCGGAATCAGTAGTCACAGCCACACCTGGGCGTGGGGAGTATGCACCCATCGAGAAACCAAAATACCCCCAAGAAATCAAAATACCCCAGAATTCAATTTTTGAAATTTTTCTCGTTTTTTCACAATTTTTTGATGCCAATGGATAGTGCTCGATGAGAAACGTCGAAAAATGGTGTTTTTCGCCATACCACCATTTTAAGGCCATTTTTTGATCTTTGACAAATCTTGCACCCCCAGAATTTTCTTGCTGCCCACGTATGGTCACAGCTAAATAATTCCTCAACGTGTATCTTTCGCTAATTTTAGGACTTTCTATCTGAAAACTGATGACGTCGTGCATTACGAAAACGCTCACAATTGCCTATCCTCTATTTAAATACTAAAAATGTACAGTCCGATACACGACTACGGAGCCAAGGTTAAAACACCAAAAGAGTACCTGCATACGCAAAACAACGAGGCGAAAAAGTATTGCGCTATGGCAAAAAGGATGCTTGTCCAACAACCGAAACGGAAAAACGGGCGCGCAGGCCGACGAATGGAACGCAACGACGGCAAGCATGACGACAAAAGGCGGCAAGAGCGGCCAACAGACATGACAAAACTATAGGTAGGTACTCTCTTTTCATGATAACAGATAGAGTAATTATATACATTAGGTGATAATTAATTACATTGGTATTGGTAGTCATGGAAATCAACAAGGTACATAGCTACAGTAAGATTGAATAGCACGAATAACGCTAATTAATACGGTTATAATATGTGCATTGAGCAACTACAGTAAGCGGCTCGCACGAAATGAGCCTAATGGCGAACACCTGAGGAAGACGCTGTCTCGCAAAAGCTTCTTAATGCTAAAATGTGTTGCTGTAGCGTATTTAGAATGCACGTGTGTTTCTGTGAGTGATTAGCAATTCCTATGCACTCATGGTCCCGAACACTATACTACAGGTCTGAGATTGACACGGTCAAAGTAAATACCTACCAATGTGCATAGCCTGATTAACGATTCCGTGTGCGTTAATTGCAATTTTGATTCTTAGATGCAAGTTATTCTTGAACCACATATTTATAATCTAGAGCTCACTCGAGTTTGTACTGTAGTTCATCCTTTGTGGTATATAATTGCATTGATTGATTGCTATCTGCGAGTGTGGTTGTCTGCGCGACGGTTTTGCGTACTTGGTTTTGTGTCTTTGGACGTCGCTAGGTTTGATTTGATTGGCTATTCGTCAGTTTATCGATTAAAGAGTAGGGATCATCTTCATTTAGTTGTTCATTATTTTCTGATTAATACTTGCCGGAAGAAAATGCGCTTACATATCATTCTGCGAAAAATCGAATTTAATTATCTCTCAATTGCCCGCCTACCTAATGATATTGGGGCTTTGAAAATCACACGGGGAAAAGCGTCGTTCAAGTCACCTTATCTTATTTATTTTAAATGTCCGAAGCATATTTTTTCAAGTCAACCTTCGATAAGGCTATTTTCAGTGAAATAATCGCCACCACGGCGTCGCAGCTATTTTTCAAATAGAATTGGCCACCACTTCGAGCCATACTAAATTCTTGTTTGATTTATCAGTTTAAGCGAGGTTATAAAGTATTGTACGCACTTGTGAAGATGGCTTCCAGCGGAAAGTTTGATATGGCACTCGATGACATCATTGTGCAAAATCGTGCTAACAAGCGTGGAGCTGCAAGGGGAAACGGTCGAGGTTTGAATCGGAATCGCTTTGGCGGACGTGGTGGACGTCGTGCAGGATCTGCTCGATTAAGCCGCAGTTTTTCACCAAGAATAATTATTACCTATGTGCTGCTATTGTCGTTTACGATGTCATCTGAATGTTACCTAAGTAGATACATCAAGTCACACTTGCACACTGGGGGTTGTATGAAAGGCGGTATCTCCCCTACCACAACTTTTGAAAGGCAACCCACCTCAGGCCATTTGCAGACCAAAACCTATTGTTGGATGGATTTATGAAAGAGCGCCAAACGATGCCCAGCAGTATTATCTTATGTATTTTTCGAGTATTACTCTGTCCATTCATTCACCCACTTTTGGTCCATTATTCTGTCTATATTTGATAGTATAAGTCATTCCATCGTCCTTATTATCATTCTATATCATGCAAACTTAATCACTTTAATCACGAATATTTTAAAAGTAAAGTACGACGCATTAAATCATTTTTACGGGTTGTGACTATATTTGATGTTACAGATAATTCCATCGCCTTTATTGTAGTGAGAATAAAATAAAGCGAATTATGTAGCAAAACTAGTACTTATTTATCCATTCTCCCCGAGGAAACTCGGTTTATCCTTTCCCAGAATTCTTGACCGTGTGCATCTATGTTGAAGACCGTCTATTATTTTTAGAAATATTTCGGATTTTGATGCAAAATTCGTGTATTTTGTGATTTTGCACAAAAATAAAATGCGGGTTTCTGACGACATTATAATTGAGAGCAGTTATTCATGCTAGTTCTATTTGGTGTGCTTATTATACTAAGAGTATACTCTTCGTTTCAATCAAATATCTTTTCCTGAATTGATATGCAGATTTATGCAAATTTTTGTTCAAACGTCTTTAATTTGACCTAAGCTGCTATGTATATGTCGACATAAGTCATAGTATTACCGACCTGAGCATAAAAGTTTATATCTTTCTTAAAGCACCGCTAATTCTATGAAAAACTAAAGAGGAAGCCCGGCTTGCGTGCAGCATAAATGGCGAGGCTGCCTATCCCTGAGCACTGTTCAGTTGAGAAGTTTAAAGCCCAATAGTTTCCTAATATTGCTATATTGCTTTGATTTTAATGAAAATTTTTTTCAATCTTAAAATCCAAACCGAAACCGTTTTTTACCAATTTCTGACGGAGCCTATATTCTGTACTCCAACCTCGTTTTTCTAAGTTACTGCTTTAGCGACTTTTTTCTAGCGTTGTTGCAATAAGTGCTTGCATTCCTTGCTTAATTACAAAACTGTAATTCTTCTTTGCACGCGCTTGAACTATAGATCTGGTTTTTAAGATAAGAAATGTTCCTGAAGGCCAATGGATTCATGACCGATTTAACGAAGATAATGACGACAGACAGCAGTTTGGTCTAAGAACGGCCGGCGGATCGTTGAATGCTACTACAGTGTTGATGATATCCAATTTGGAATACGGTGTATCCGACAGTGACATCAAAGTGAATTTTCAGCTTGAATCTAAACAGATCACAAATGAACATACCACACATGTACACACATACGTATTTGAGCATTTCATTTTTTTGAATTCTTTGTTTTTTTAAAGTTCACGATTTTAGTGGACTTGTGCAAAAACCAGGTCTGTAAGGTAAAATTTGAATATTTTAATCTGGATTTGTAAGTTTAGTTGGAAGGGCTTTTAAATATAACAGCGATTTATTTCATTGACTTAAGATTCTATTGTGATAATGGCGGATTTTGTTGTTATGTGGCTTCCGACTGACAGAAGTCGGCTTAAATCCTTGCGACCCATAAAAACTGATGGTATTGAATCTTGTCATACTAACAACAAGGATTCTGAAAAATTTTAAAAGCTCCTTTGCTTTGAAAATTTGTACTTTTCCCATACCGCAAATTACATACACGTAGCTCCGTGTCAGATTATTACTTCAATGGAAGGGAATCGCTAAAATTTAGAAAATGTCTGTAATGTGTTTATAAGCAATTTTACGCGCCAAAACGACTCTTTTCTCGATGTTGTTGCGCTGTTGGACCTCATCTGTAGCTTATTGTGATAGATAAAAAAATTAAGTAATTTAAGGAAATCTTTCGCATTTTCACTCGTTTAACTCAATTTCGCAGCCTTTTTTCATGACACACAATGCAAAAATCGTGCATATTACAACATTGGCACTAGTGATCGACCGGGGCGACTTTTTTGGCCGGGGCCGGGGCGGTACCGGGGCTGGAAAAAATCCCCGGCCCCGGCCCGGGGCCGGGGCCGGGGCTGGCCGGGGTCAGACAAGGAAAATATTATTGCATGACACATACTTGGGGTGGGCATAGGAAAAGAAATAATGAGCGACTGCTCCATTCAGTAGTAAATGGCTAGCGCAAAGTTAGGTGCGCCTTTTCATATCAAGTTTTATTACTATTTATGTCACAAGAAACAAATTTAGTTCAGTGTTTCATTGTCTGAATCATCAATAAAGTCATGTCGCTACTATTAGCACACTCTATATCATTTGAATCTTCGCTACTGCTACTGCTGCTGTAGCGATTGGATGCAATAGGTATTGGATGTAATAAATGAGACATCACACATTCCCATAAGGGGAGAGGGGTATAACCCCCTCAGGGTCCTAGACACAAGTCACCGTCCGACGATTTTTGGTGAAAACCTTTTGAATTTTTTGAACTTAATTTTTTAGTATGGCAAAAGTGTACCTATCTATTAGAATTTCACGAAGTGGTACATTATTTTAAATGTGAGCTAGAGTAAATTGAGAAACTATCACAATAAAACATGCATGTAATCGCTTAAAATTTTATGAGGGTCCCTCAGTATACATGTAACGGCTGGAAATCTAGGATAGGGGTCCCTCGCCATTTTTAGAAGGAGGGGGTTAGCGACTAAATCAAAAATGGTAAAAACACATAAAAATGACAAAAAAAGCGCAGGTTTTTGCCAAAAAATGGGGAGGGTGATTAAATATTTTCTGACTTTCAAGGAAGTTCGGGGCTTCAAAGCGTCGATGGGGGGTGGCCCAAACCCCCGTAACTTGTATATTTCTCGGCCATTTTCAGGATTTTCAGGGAAGGGGGCTACGCGGCTCCATTTTTGCAGCCGCTTACCCCCTGAAAATCTTTAAAATTGTAGAATTTGCAATAAGGAATTCTACACCTTTTTACAGTTTTCTCAAAAATCTTTGTACATGTACAAAGATGGTCCTGAAACGTCTTTGTACATCAGCAAAAATCTTCGCCAAATACAAAAAAATTGTGGTTCTAAATGTGATAATTCGGCCCGAATTTAGTTGATATATTAGTTTGGCGCGAAGTGCCGAAATTTTTATGAGCTTTTGATGGAATTCACACATAAAACTCGACTGAGAAAGCTAAAACAACTTGTACTACAAAATCAGAAATATTACAAAAATTGTAATATGCGAATTAAATCTTGTAATAAGCAACACTGCGCTTAGAATGGAAAAATGGAAAAATTTCAAATATTCAGAAACCCAAAAATTAGCCAAACTACTAAAGGCCGAATATGTTCTACCACATCGAAATCGTTACTGTACCATATAAAAGTATACAAAAATTTGCATGTACAAAACAGTGTTTTTTTGTATCCGCCAAAGATTTTTCCCGATGTACAAAGACTTTTCAGGACAATCTTTGTACATGTACAAAGATTTTTAAGAAGATAAAAACTGTAAAAAGGTGGTAAATTCGAAAAAATTTTCGGCGCTTTGCTCCGATTTGAAAACTTGTCTGTCCTATATATCTTTAAAAGGGCAAAATTTGTACAGTCGAACTTCGATAATGCGTACACGGGATAATGCGTTTTCTCGCATAATGAGTACAGTATTGCTAGGTCCGGACCGAAAGGCCATGTAAAACATAAGGCAATAGCATGGGATAATGCGTACTCGGTTAATGCGTAATGCGTACAGCCGATTTCATCCATGGGCCCATGCCTGCATGTTAAACTACCCGGCTTAATGCATACAACATGTATTTTTTCACCTCAGATAATGCGATCAGCTCGAAATGTTTGCGTCTCTCTGCTATCTTTGATGTGCATCATTTTAAATTTTGATACATTTTCTTTTTCTACTAAAGTTCCTTGTTTATACGAGTACTTTGGTCAAATTGACTTATGTGTTGTGCGAGCCTGTTTTCTCAAATGTGTATAATTTTTAGTCTGGATCTTTAGCTTTCTTTGAAAAGCTTAGAATTCTAAAGTTTTAGGGGAATTAAGCCTTAAACGAATTGTTATTTTTGATTGGTCATGGCGTTTTCAAAAAACGAAGTTTCTCTGGGGACAAATTTAGAAATGTTGACAAATCACCGCAAGTTCTGTGGTTATGCAAAAACTTTAGGCACATCGAGATGAGTGTTGCGCCTATTTGTTTTTAAAATGTGCATAATATTTAGTTTCGTGACCCGGACGATCTAGGAGAAACAGAAACGGTTCCGACTTCCGAGCTATCAGGATTTAAAACTGAGTATATCGAACATACGAATTTAATGGCACAGGACAATTGTGACACAAAGTTGTTCAGCGAAATGAATGATATCGAAAATTTTTGTGACTTTAAGCGTGAAAATATGTTAAAGCAGACTTGTATTGCTATATTTTTCCTAAAAAAAATGATTTTATCGCATAATAGTGTATTCCTTATAAAAATCCGGGGTATTCGGATAATGCGTGCACTCGGATAATGCATACAGAAGGGCTTGGTCCCTTGGGTGTACGCATTAAGCAAGTTCGACTGTATTTAGAATGGAAAAATGTCAAATTTTTAGGCGCTTTGCGCCGTTTTGAGACAATTTTAGTAATTTTTGGCGTTAGAAACCCAGAAATTAGCTAAAATATACAATCAAAAATCAGAAGACCCTGTTTTACCACACTAAAATCGCTACTGTACCATATTATAGTAAGCAAAAATGTTTGAAAATATATTTATATAATATAGCTACAAAAAATATGTTAGCTCATACAAAGACCTTTTTGGAGATCTTTGTACAAGCACAAGAGGCTCGTACAACAAAATAGAGTCGGCTAATAATAGTCCACCACTTGATTTTCTGGTCCTCCAATTTGGGATTTCATCCCCCTCAACATTGGACCTTAGGAAACTATTTGAGACATATTAAGTTTATCGGATCGGACGCAATTCTGTAGCGTAGTTTACATTCGCCTATAATTAACCTCCATCCTAATAACTATTACAAAAGAAACGCGTTTTAAAGCCCGTGGTTCCCATTCAATTGAATGTAAAAGTGTTTTTTGTAAAAATAGTTTGTCGAAAACGCACAATTTCCAACTAGAAATAGAACGTATTTGTCAACTCTAAATTTTTTAGCCATGGGTATGAATGAATGAGTTAAAAGTAGCATTTAGTTTAAATAAGTTAAGTGGAGGAATCAAAAACATGCAGATTTTCCTGAACATTTTTTCAGTAGAGGATTAAGTAAGTATACATATGGTCTAATCAGTACAGTTCTCAAAATTAATACTTGCTCATTGATAAATAAGTGCCAGTATCACAGCCTGTATCAAAATACGAATTACACTAAATTTTTCCCGGCCCCGGCCATTTTTTGACCTTGCCCCGGCCGGGGCCGGGGATGCTCAAAAATGGCCGGGGATTGCAGCCGGGGCTGGGGCCCCGGTCGATCACTAATTGGCACGAAGCATCGAAAAGTTTTGACGTTTTCAGCCCTTTAAATTCAATTTTAAAGCTTTTGACGATTAGCAATACAGAAATTATATCTGCGCCAGAAAATTTTTACATTTTTATCCTTCTAAGCTCAATTTTTCAGATTTCTGAATAGCGATGCTGTAATAATGTCTCAAGGAAACGCTGGAAATTATGAACATTGGTATCTTTTTGAGATGAATTTCGCAGTTTCCCGAATGTAAGCGATAGAAATTATATCTGGTGCGAAACGTTGGAAATGTTGAATATATTCATTTTTTAAGCTCACCTTCATGGAAATGCAGTAGTTATATCTGGCACGAAGCGCGGGAAAATTTGAACGTTTTTATGCTCCTAACCTCACTTTTGCACATTTCTGAAGATAATAATGCAGAAAATTTAATCAAGCTTCAGTCAGAATTTCTGTGGAATTTTTTCTGAAATATGTATGCAGGCCCGTATCCAGGATTTGACCAAGGGGGGGGCGGACCCAACAAATTTGTCTACTATATCTCGGAAGATTCATCGGGGTAGCTCGCTAAAGCCGCATTTTTCGACGTTTCTCGACATGTTGTATCCATTAAGATAACAAAGTTCGAACTTTTTGAAAAATTTTTTTTCCAATTCAAACGGCTATAAAAAGTATCGTTTTTTGGTCGCGCGAAGCGCCGGAAATTTTAAGATTTTGCGACAAAAACATGAAATTTTTCCATCTTCTCTTGCATTATCTTACCTTTCAAAATTTTTACGGCCCTGTATGTATGTAATGTATATACATTTAACTGCTTTTATGGTCTCAATTTTAGCGTTTGACGTATTTTTATATAAAAAATTTCACATCGTTTTGAATTCTAAGGCTTAATGCTGCACATTACATTTGAGACTGTTAGAATTTTATATACTAAGGTACCATAACATACATATGCGATTCTTAAAACTGTCGTTTGTAGTGGATTAATTGTCTCAACATGCACGGATAATTTCTTTTTTGCAAAGCGTTCCGCCGCATATGCTTATGTACATACGTAGTAATAGTTGTATTGATTATATTCTTTGTAAATCGTCGAATTTACAAAAATTTTATTATGCTTGATGTTCGGTATACAAATTCTGCCATTTTAAACATATTTAGGACAAACAAATACTCATTTTGGCGGGAAGCGCCCAAAAGTTTTGGGAATTCTATTCCTTTTTACAGTTTTGTTTTCCCAAAAATCTTTGTATATTTTGTACATACGAATTTTTGGGTACTATAATGTGGTATAGAAGCAATTTTAGTGTGTTCAAAAACAGAGTTGTTCGACTTTCGGTAGTGTATTTTAGCTAATTTCTTTTTCTCTTAGTGCAAAAATCACTAAGAATCGTTTTAAAACGGCGCGAAGCGCCAAAAAATTTGACATTTCTCCTTTTGAAATGCAATTTCTGCCATTATAAAGATATATGTATAGAACGCACAATTACTCATTTCGGCGCGGAGCGCCGAAAATTTTGCCAATTACAGACCTTTTTTGCAATTTTGGTCTTCCCAAAAATCTTTGTATATGTACAAAGACGGTCCCGAAAAGTCCTTGTACATCGGGAAAAATCTTTGCTGAGTACAAAAAACGCTGTCTGAATGGCCCAGAAAGTGGTTGTCCGGGTCGTCGAGGAATGGGTTTGCCTCTTCCAAACAAGTGGTTGTCCAACTTAAAAAGTCGTTGTCTAAGTCTCAAAGTTGCATTTTCAGGCTTTACTGCGCAGAACATATCCCCGCCCAGTGACCCCTCCTCCCCGTCCAACTTTTCGCTCTCACCGTCCTGTGGACGGGCAGAAATAGGGTATTGCCCAGATGTGCCCCTCAGGCTGTGTTGGACCAATACCAATTGCTTGAATCATGAAAAAGCGTCAAATGACGCCTGACGGTGTAGTTTCAAGTACGTAAATTATTTTTCGAGCAGTAGACTGTTCAATTCATTCGTCCAGACAATCTCCCTTTATTATTTCGTTATGTATTTGATGACAGGTTATTCCATTGCCGTTATTGTAATTGTTTTCACGCAAATTGAGCCATAAATATTCGTATGACTAATAATTTGACATTGGAGGTAAAAAATACTCATTAACTGCCCCCTGCCCCCCAAGAAATCTCTATTTACCCCCTCCCACAGCTTTTGACCGTGTGGATGTAGGGTCATTCCATGTCAAATCACCAAAAACTCTTATAAGGCTCCCACTCGACCCTCTCCGAATCTCTTGATATTTTTTAATAAAGTAGTTCTAGACCCAAAATGATGCTGTGCAAAATATTAGAGTTCATTGTACTTTGGTTCGGAAGTTACAGGCCCATCTTTAATGGGCAGTCAACTCTGTAATGTGCACGCTCGATAAAAGGGTTTAACTTTGACCCCTTGTCAAATCAGTTTTATCAGTCAGATAAGTGTAATATTTGGCAGGCATAGACAACTTTTAGCACAGAATTCAGTGGAGTAACTGAAAAAAGTTATATGGCTGACTGATCAGCTCTCAATCTATGCCAAAGTCACTGATAAATTCTGTCACGACAAGTTTTGGCCACAATTTGCAAGCCAGTTACTCTGCCGCAAAAGATCTATATGCCACAATATTTAGCAGCTGTACATAACTAGGCCCATATTAAGCTATGCTGAAATTGCAACTCTGTTGCATATATACATTTAGAGATGTTCTACAAGAAAGTTGGCTAAAAAATTTTTTTATAGAAAAATTACCAATTTTCAGGGCAAAATATCTCAAAATGCGTCACTCCCAATTTGATTTTCAATGATACCATTAGAAAGAGGAGGTTTTTTTGCACCAGAATAAGGTATATTTGCTTTGGGATCTGATATCCCAGGAAAGCCATAAGGCTTTGAAAATGAAATACTGTGCTGCAGTATTGAGAGAATTAAATTATGACTTTTCAAGTACTTCTCCATCAACTGTCCAGGATTGCATGCACACCTGGGCGTGGGGGCTATGCACCCCCTCCGAGAAAGCAAAATACCCCCCAGATATCAAAATACCCCCAGAATTCAATTTTTGAAAACTTTTTTCGTTTTTTTCGGAATTATTTGATGCCAATGGATAGTGCTTGATGAGAAACGTCGAAAAATGGTGTCTTTTATGCCATACCACCATTTTAAAGGCCATTTTTTGACCTTTGAAAAATCTTGCACACCCCCCCCAGAATTTTCTTGCTGCCCACGTATGATTGCATGCAAAATATAATCCAACGTAATTGGTTAAATTTGAAACTTCATTGGTTATAACGTTTTTCGTGAGGGTTTCAGAATTTCAATGCTCCTATTAAGAACAATCTTAGTATTTTAGGGTTCTTGATCTATACTTCGCCTGTGTTTGTGGTTATGTGAGTAGGTCAGGCTTTGCTGTTTATTTATGTATGTGTGTATTTACTGACAATAAATACACATGTAGATGAAAATAACATTAATTTTCTCGAATTATAGATTTTATTTGAAATTGCTGATATATGAGTATATTCAATTACACGATTTGATTCAAATTTGATTACGGATACTGTATGGATCAGAATCCCATTTTGGATTATTGCCATGTGCTATTGTTAGTCAGCATGCCTCTTCTAAATGCCATTTGACAACTTACACTTCCAACAAAGGCTTGAAGTTTTAGAAAAAGTACAGTGTGGAAGATCAAAAAGTGGTTGCAAGACGGAGTGGAATACACCTGAATGAGCAATTCAAAGTTACAGAATATGTGGTTTGTGAAGCTAGGAAGCTGAAAGCAGAACATGGAATATTATCTATTCCTAAGAAGAAACAAGGCAAAGCTCTTTCTGAAGAGGTGAAGAAAGGATTACACAATCTTTTGAGAATGAAGAATGCAGTCTTGTGTGCCCTGGAAAGAAAGACTGCATTTCTATTCAAATAAATGGAGTAAAAGTTCAGAAGCAGAAATACTTGTTGCTTAGCAATTTAAAGGAGATGTTTGTTGAATATCGTGAGAGATACGGATCTGAACTTGGCTTTTCAAAATTTTGTGAATTACGACCAAAATGGTGCATGATGGTTGGCTCATCAGGAATGCATTCTGTATGCGTGTGCATGATCCACCAAAATGTAAAGCTAATGCTAGCAGCCAGTCCAATAAAGGAAGACTATAAGGCTTTGATTGCAAAAACAGTTTGTAGCTTAGAATCAAAAGCCTGCATGCTCCACCAGTGTGAAAGTTGTCCAGGAAATGGAGTACTGGAGCCTTGTCTGGCTATCGAGCGTGACCCCTATGGCGATGGGGTTGCCAATCTTTAAGATTGGTAGTGGCTCAGCCACCATGGATCAAAGCAAGGATTATACTAGCAATAGTTAAATCAGCTCTCTGTGAATAATCAGGCCCTGTAATAAACAAGATGCTCTTAGCTAACGTATGCATCTTACCGATAAAACTATCATCTTCAGAGCCCTATAGTCTTTCTAAGATATCAGATCCCAACGTAAATAAACATCATTCTAGTACAAAAAACCTCTTTCTACTGGTATCATCGAAAATCAAATCGGGAGTGACATTCTGACATATTTTGCCCTGAAAATTGGTTATTTTTCCATAAAAAATTTTTTAGCCAAGTTTCATGTAGGATATCCTCGAATATATGAACGCAACACAGTTGCAATTTCAGCATAGCCTAATATGGGCCTTGTTATGTACAGCTGCAGAATATTGTGGCGTATAGATCTTTTGCTGCTGAGAAACTGGCTTGCAAATTGTGGCCAAAATTTGTCGCGACTAAATTTGACAGTGACTTCGGCATAGATTGAGAGTTGATCAGTCAATCATACAACTATTTTGATCATTCTACCGAATTCTATGCTAAAAGTTGTCCTTGTCTGCCAATTTCACACTTATCTGACCAATAAAACTGATTTGACAAGGCGCCAAAGTTGGACCTTTTTACCATCCGTGCACATTAAACAGTTGACTGCCCATGAAACAAGGGCCTGTAACTTCTGAACCAAAGCACATTGTGCTCTTATATTTTGCACACTTTCATTTGGGGTCTATTGCTACTTAATTGAAAAATTTCAAGAGATTTGGAGAGGGTCGAGTGGGAAGCCTCTGGTGATTTGACATGAATGACTCTGTATGATTAGCAAGATGCATCAACTTAAGTCTTCTGCTGTCGTCTTTATATCAGGAGCTGTTTGGGGAATTTGGTCCGTTGCGACGAGCTGGCGTGCATTATGATAAGTCGGGTCGTTCGCAGGGCTCAGCGGACGTCGTTTACGAGCGTCGGTCGGACGCAGTTCGGGCTCTTAAACAATATAACGGTGTTCCGCTGGATGGTAATAGTTACAGCTTTAATAAAAATGTTTCGGGGCGATTTTTTCCCACGACCCAAAGTGTTTGGGGGCAGGTTTGTCGGCCCTTTTTATCCAGAGGGCTGATTGACTTTTTATTTTTGGCCAATTATATCAAAAACACATACAAATGGTCAAAAGATGCAAAAATGGATGGGTAAAAATCTTTGATCCAAGGGGAATGGGCGGGCGACTGAATTTAAGGTGCGAAGCGCCAAAAGATTTCATATTTAAAAATAACCTACAGTGGTCGCCATGAAAGATGACGTGCCATCATCCTCAGAATTATAATGGATGGTGCGTCGCGGCGCCGCGTTACGTCCATCATGCGCCATCATCTCTTTTTCTATTAGGCGCCATTAATCTCCATCATCCCGTTAATCTGGCAATGTGGACGGCGCAATTTAGCTATTAATAGCGCCAACAAGGAAGCGTGTACGTGAATGCTGGCGCGCTTCCTTCTTGTTGGCGCTATTAATAGCTAAATTGCGCCGTCCGCATCGCCAGATTAATGGGATGATAGAGCTTAATGGCGCTTAATAGAAAAAGAGATGATGGCGCATGATGGACGTAACGCGGCGCTCGGACGCACCATCCATTATAATTCTGAGGGTGATGGCGCGTCATCTTTCATGGCGACCACTGTATTAGTCGTATGCTAAAATTGCGCATTGTTTTAAACAGTCATTAAGATTATCATTGCCAAATTCTATTAACTCCAAACGCAGTTTGATTTCAGAGTGGAAACCGATAATCTTCCTTACTTCACCTTAAAAAAAGCAAAGAAATAGTGTTTTGTGATTGTATTTGCTTCTGCTTATTTATCTTCATACTTACAAACAAAGTAGAGCAGTACTTTTCAAGGTTAGACAGCTTTTAAGTTGTCCTATTATTTTCCACTTCTACAGGTACATAGCTGGCCGTCATATTTTGGGGGGACCAACACAAATTTTGGGGGACTAAACCCAGAAGGCCAAAAATAGCATAAAATAACGTTTAAAAAGTTATATTTTTCCGATTTTTCTGAATTTTGGGGGTCCGAACCACATCTGGACAATGGGTTCAACCCGGTTCAACCCGGTATCACCTGAAGGCCACTCGGTATCACCTGGGAAGATAGCGAGTATCACCTGAATTTTATTGTTAAAAAACAAAGATAAACTCAGCAAAAATCAATGTACAAGTACAAAAACATGTAGATAGATCATTTAGACATTAGTTCAATCAGTCATCGAGCAGTCAATCAGCCAGCCAGGTAACAGTCCAACCGACTAACCAACCAACCGACTAATTGGCCAACCAACCAAACAACTGACCAACCAAACAACAAAACAACCAACTAACCAACCGGCCAACCAACCAAACAACCAACTAACCAACCGGCCAACCAACTGGCCAACTAACCAATCAATCAGTCAACCAAGGAACTAGCCAACCAATCAACCAACCAACCAACTGGCCAACCAAGCAAGCAACCAACCAACTAACTGGCCATCCAACCATGCCAGCAAAAAACCGGCCAACCAACCATTTAAATAGCCAAGCAACCCATTAGCCAACCAACCAGCAACCAACCAACCAACCGGCCAACCAAACAACCAACCGGCTAACCAACAAATCAACTAACCGGCCAACCAACTATTTAAGTAGCCAACCAACCAATCTACCAGTCAACCAACCGACCAACCAGCCAACCGGCCAACCAAACAACCAACTTGATACCCAATCAATTAACCAACCAACCAACTGGCACCACCAACTAATCAACGAGCCAACCAAACAACTTACTGGCCAACCAACCAACCGGCCAACAGAGCAACTAACTAGTCAATTAACCAACCAGCCGACCGACTAACTAAGAGGCCAACCAACCAACCAGCCAACCAACCAATTAACTAGCCAATCAACCGGCCAACTGACCAACCAACTAGCCAACCAACCAATCAAACAGCCAACCAACTGGCCAGCCAACTAGCCAACCGAATAACCAACCAACGTCTAACTGGCCAACCAGCTAACTAAACAACCAACTAAGCAATCAACCAATCAAATGGCCAACCAAACAACAAAACAATAGGCCAATCAACCAACCAAGTAGCCGATTAAACAACTATCTGGCCAACCAACTAATTAGCCAATTAATGCATAACCGACCGATCAACCAACCAACAAACCACCCGCTCGGCCGATGACCGAACTAACCAAACAGTCTGCTGATTAATTGACAAGCCAACCCATTTAATGACCAACCGACCAAATGACGAATCATCAGATCAACCAACCATCTAACCGACCAATCAACCAGCCATTCAGCCAACAAAGAAAACCAGTCAATCAATCAATCAGTAAACCATTAAACCAATCAATCAATCAACCAACCAAGCAACCAATCAATCATTTAATCAACCGACCAGCCAACTGACGAACCAACCACTCAACCATTCATTCTAAAAATTTTTTCCCGACCTTTCAGCTAAAAAGCTACACATGTTTTTGACGTTTCACAGTGTAAAAATACTAAAATTTACGGCATTGGGCGCCATTGATTTAAAAAAACTCACCTTTTGCCTATTTCAGTTTTTGATAGATAAAATTTTTTGGCAAATAAAATTTTCTGCATCTTTATCATACAAAAAGGTGCAAAATCGAGCGCAAAAGTACATAAATGTCAAAAATTGTCGGCGCTTCGCGCCAGATAGCTATTTCGGCATACTTTTATTCTATTTATATTTCATGTATAACTTTTGAAAATTTTCGACGCTACGCATCAAACGCTACAAATACGGGAAACCGAGCAGTAATTCAAGCTTCTAAATGTCCTTCCACCAGAAATTCACGAATTTTCCGGCACTTCGCGCTGGATTTTCACTGAAGTCAACGAAATTTAATGATTTTTTTCGCACAAAATTGCCAGAAACTTTAAAAATTTTCGAAGAAATAATGTGCCAAAATCGATTTCAAACGAAAGTAGGCGACGTAAAACGCTGAAGAAACGCCATTCCGCTCGTGAAGGTCCTAAATTAGTTGTCAATAAAAAAATTTGCAAAATCTACTTAAAAATGGTGAAAATATCAAAATATTTCATTAACTATTCTGTATTTTTTATCTTTGGAAACCTATATATAATTTGAAAGACTTCGGAGACCGTCTTTGCATTTGAACAAAGGGACCTTGTATAAAATACTGGACAAAGTCATGTCAATCGATGCAGGTGTCAGCGCATAAGATCCGCTGCTACTGAGGCTGACATTTAAGACTGAAGTCAAACATTGATTTAAGATAATTTCTACATTTCTTATCTTTAGAAATGTGTCAAAATGAGCTTCAAAAAAACGCCCACTTTGCGCCAGATATAATTGCTGCATAGCTTATATTTGTAAACCTGCAAAAGTGAGCGTAAAAGAATAAATATATATCGAAAATTTCCAGCGCTTCGCGCCGGATATAACTTCTATTGCATACATACAGGAAGCTGCAAAATTGAGCTCGAAAGGATAAAAACATCAAAAATTTCCGGCGCTTCGCAAAAAACTATAATTACTGTATTACTGTTTATAAAGTTGCAAAATTTAGGCTAAAGGATAGAACTCTCGAAAATTTTACGCCAGGCATAATTACTGGATTGTTTATATCTAGAAACCTGCAAATTTGAGTTCAAAAAGATAAAAATGTAGAAATATTCTGGCGCTTCGTGCCAGATATAATTTAAGCACTCTCTCTATTAAGAAAGCTTCAAAATTCAGCTTGAGGAGATAAGAACGTCAAAAATTTATCGCTAGTGTTATAATACGCCCGTTTTCGCACTGTTTGTCTTAAAAGGCTGCAAAATTGAGTTTAGTAAAAACGCTAAAAAATTTCTCGAATCTCAAATTAAAAATTTTTTTGAATATTTACATTCGCCATTATATGGAGCTCGTCGACAGACGTTTAGTCGAATACATTTTTGTACAAGGTTAAAGTTTTACAGCAGGCGCAAAATATCAGAGGACAAAAAATCTAAATACCAGAATTTTGTCTTTCTCTTATCAACCCTACATGCCTCAAAATTTAGTCGAAGGTGATGAAAATGCCATAATTTTTCATTAATAATGCCGACGTTACTAATTCATTCATAAGTCTGTTTCGATAAATTCCTAAAATTGAGCTGAAATGGGAAATTATCAACATTTCTGCTAGATTTAATATTCTCATTTCCCGTTTCGCATGAAGGAAGCAATTACAAACCTAAGCGAAGTTTAAGGATGATTAAGGCTGTAAATTTTGTGGCGAGAACGGTAATAAGTTTTGGTACTGCTTGTATACTCAAATGTTTGAAAAGCGATCATATTGAGCTTAAGAGGATAGAAGGTCAAGATTATTTGGCGCTCCGTGCCATATATAATGTTTAATAAAGTTTTAAAAAATAAAAAGGCTAAAATTTTCACGAACTAAGTAAAGGGTAGTAATTTTCCATAATAAGGTCAATTTTTTGCGTTGCCGTTTCCTTTGAAAATCTGTGAAATTGAGCTGAGGATGATAAAAAGGCCAGAAAAATTTCCAGAGGTGAACATTCTAAAAACTATAGTTGTAAACAATTAGTGTACTGACTGATGATGCTAAATGCGAATAAATTAAGATGGATAAAACAAACGCAAATGATGCATGCAGACATGCAGAACGTTTCGAAAAAGTTTTGAGGTAACATATTCCAAAACAACCCTTTTTCAAACCAGCAACCAACCACAATTTTTGGCCGCCGGTATCATCTGGAAGACTGGCCTTTGTCCAGGTATGGTCCGAACCCCAATTT